>OX328123.1:150068728-150091650 GCA_946811695.1 Gonocerus acuteangulatus | reverse complement strand
GGGAACATTTTACAAGAATATCAAGCACTGACAACTACACACACGAATTTTTACAATACAGACTCAACGCAGAAAACACAGAACTCCAAATTACTAACAAACATGACCATCCCTTAAATGATCAACTTACACTAAACGAACTAACCCACGCTCTGTCGACAGTTAATCTTACATCACCTGGACCTAACCGACTAACTTATGACATGTACAAAAAAGTCCGACTCGCAGGAACTGCGTCATCTTAGCGCGGTTCCAGTTTTTTTTTTTTTTTTTTTTTACGGCACATCTACATCTAGGTCATTAGCGCCGACATCCAGGGTGTAGCGAGGAATTTCACCAGCGAGCCGTGGGATGATAAAATTCCTGCCGGAGGTTGGGAATCGAACCCACCATCTCCCGCTTATGAATCCAAGGCGCTAGCCATTAGACCACGGGAGACCCCGGTTCCTGTTCATATCCCTATTCTCATTTGAAAAGCATAGAATAGAAACAGATAATATTTTCCTCGGCCTTTGTTCAAAGGGTTTTATGGCTGGCTATACCTGGGGTCAGGTCCGCAAGACCCTAGAATCCTCTTCTACCGATACTTCATTTCATACGTTTCAATGAATTAGAAAATATCAAATATTTTCACACATTCCTGTGTTCTTTTACTATAGTAATAATTCTACAGATAAAATCAATTAAAAAAATAAAATAAAAAAACCAACAGCATAAAGGCAATTGAAAATATTCAAAAGACGTCAACGAATCTTTTTCTCTTGGCAAGCTATATTTCTAACAATGAATTGTTTTTCTTATTTTGCCTAATCTGATTTATTGTAAAATACATTATCCAACTATAAGCAATTAAAAAATAACAAGGAATAAAAACAGACAAAAAGAACAGTTCGAATAAGCAAAATCAATTACTTTAATGTTTTAAGCACTTATTTCTCCGATTGACATCGCCTAATCAAAACTTTCATCAGAACCTTTTTTGTCGAGCATTTAGTAAGCTTTCTAATGGTATTCTTTCGTTTACCAAGATTCTCAACCTTTTTCGAGATATTAAGGAAAATATACAAAGTTACCAAAACTTTTTAAGTCTGTTCCTTAACTCCAAACGTAACCAAAATTTCAACATATTAGTTTTGATGAAAGTAGAACATGCAGAAAATGTTTCAACTGAATCCCATGATTCTAAGTACCCAAACCAAAAACGGTATTCAAAAAATATTTTTCCAATTTTCTCGAAAACGGTTAAAGGTATCGCCTTGAAAATGGTTTCATTCGTTTTCCTAGCCCAGGAATCATATAAAACGAGTACTTAGAAGCGTATGAACTCAAAAACGTAAGCGTTACGATTTTTTTTTGCGCGAATTTCGCCCCAAACGCCATCTTCCAGTAGGCGGATTTTGCTGGTTAACGAACTTGACCTTTCAAATTGGACGAAGGATTTTTGTACCAAATTTCATCAAAATCGGACCATTCGTCTTCTAGCTAGAGAGCGAACAGACAAATATATATATATATATATATATATATATATATATATATATATATAAATATATACATATATATATATATATACAAATTTGAACCACCGTTATTTTCGGTCTCTAGGGGTTCTGAAACGCGAAATTTTCTAGTCGGCACTTCCGGATTGTTTCATTGTATCAACCCTATAAGCGGGGTTCCTCCCTATGGGGGAGGGAGGAACCGCGCTAAAATCTACCCGACATAGGCCTCGTCACTCTTCTGGATATATTCAATGACATCTACCAAAGCGGTGCCTATCCTCACTTCTGGAATGAGTCTGTAGTAGTTCCTGTATTAAAGAAGGGGAAAGACAGCAAACTACCTTCAAGTTTTAGACCTATCAGTATGACAAATTGTTGCAGCAAGCTTCTAGAAAAAATTGTCAATAAACGAATTATCTGGTTTCTAGAACATAACAAATTACTATCATCCTATCAATGTGGCTTCCGGCCACAACATTCCACAACCCACCATATAGCTAAAGTGGAAAATGATATCTTAGACGCTTTTGTGAACACGAAATCAATTCTTGCTGTATCTTTAGACCTCGAAAAGGCCTATGATAGGGTATGGAGGAGACTCATACTATCGCAATTACTTGAATGGGGAGTGCAAGGTGAAATCTTGAAGTATTTGCACAGCTATCTTTCCCACAGAACATTCAGAGTGAGACTAGGTACTGCTCTTTCAGATGTATTTCTACAGGAGAATGGAGTGCCTCAAGGAGGTGTACTGAGTACAACTCTATTTAATATTGCTGTAAATTCCGTCATAGGCTGTATTCCTCAGGGAGTGTCCTATTGTCTGTATGCTGATGACCTCCTGATCTACACCTCATACAAACAACTCAACAACGGACAACAACAAATACAGAACACGTTAAATAATTTGGAAAAATGGTGCGACGTTACTGGCTTCAAATTCTCGAAAGATAAAACTAAATATATAATATTTAGCAGGAAAAGAGAAACTCAAATATCCCAGTTAACATTACACCAGGCAGCCATTGACAGAACTGACTTACTGACATTTTTGGGAATGACACTAGACAGAAAACTGACGTGGTTACCCCACCTTAAAGGACTTCTTAACAAATGCAAGAAATCCTTGAATTTGCTTAGAATCCTTAGTAATACAAAATGGGGTGCTGACAAATGTACCATGCTCACATTCTACCGTTCCTATACCAGGTCTCTTCTGGATTATGGTTGTGTAGCATATTCATCTGCCAGTCCAACCGCTCTTAAACTACTCAACACCATACACAACACTGGACTCAGGCTAGCCACAGGAGCATTTAGGACCAGCCCTTCAGAAAGCCTGTGTGCATTAGCTGGCGAACCACCATTGCATATCAGGCGTCGAATGCTTTGCTCTAAATTTATTATTAAGGCGAAAGAGCTTGGAACCCCATGTGCCTCAGATTTTATAAATAACGTAAATTTTAATAGATACAAAATAACCAGTTTTAAACGCAAACCTTTAATAATAAGAGTTTTAGAAGATAGAAGATTTCACACCCTAACAGAAACACATATTCTCACAAACACATACGCAGACATTCCGCCTTGGAGAGTAAAGAACTTTAAGATTGACCTGACACTAACCAAATACAAAAAGAGTGAACCATCTTCTTCCACATTCTACAAACATTTGGCTAATTTGATATTGCGACAAGATACTGACATATTGTACGCTTACACTGACGGATCCAAGACGAAATTCGGAACAGGGGCAGCTGCCATTGTTGACAACAACACTTACTTACTAATACTACCAGACGAAACGACCATATATACAGCCGAACTATACGGTATACAGTTAGCACTGACAAACATTCAAGACAGAGGAAACGACAACATTGCTATTTGTACTGACTCTTTAAGTTCTTTGCTCTCCATGCGAAACATTTACAGTACACATCCCATTATAAAAAACATATTCTCACAAATATACATGTTGCAGAACAATAACAAACACATTACATTTATATGGCTACCAGGACATGAGGACATTAAACTCAGTACAGCTGTAGACCTACAAGCGAAACTAGCGACGAAAAGACCTACGCTTGACTTGAAAACTGTGACTTCATCGGACTTATACAAAACATTACAAACTAACATACTGTACGAGTGGGACAGTGAGTGGCGAAAAACTGATGCCAAGTTGAGGGAAATTAAAAATACAACGAAGGCCTGGACAAATGAATACTTCTCTCGTCGGGACGAAGTCATCCTGTCCAGGCTTCGTATTGGACACACCTTACTTACCCATTCCTACCTACTAGACAGAAAGGACAGACCAACTTGTAGATATTGTAACGAGACTCTGACCGTTAAACATATACTTACCAACTGCAGACACCGCAATAACTTGACCATACCTTATGACTTACATGACATACTGACAGAAGGTAGCCCACACATTAGTACACTACTCAGGTATCTAAAACACACAAAGTTATACTCCAAAATGTAAATAATTAAATTTTATCCCTTTGAATGTATATATTTATTTATGTTTTTTATTCTATATTTTTCTTTCCTTTGTTACAGTTATCATTTATTTCCTTAGTTTTTTTCTCATTTATTTATTTGTTGTATTTGTGTTCATGTTTTATTGGTAGGTACTAAGACATATTTCTCAGTTGACTGCTTTTAAAGAGTTTCTTGCCTAAGTTGCGGAACTCTATAATTATATAAATAAATAAATAAATGTGTCAAGGCATCCCTAGTACAGTTCTTTTATCAATTGAGGACTTTGGTAGAATAAAACTCTCGCAAAACGATATGGGGCATTGCAAGAGAAGTTGTGTTGACAACTCGACGGTTGTTCGCCATTTTCTTAGAATCAACATTTCATAATCCACGATTGATTTTTTGTTCGTACATATGTCCGACGAAATATTGTGCGCTAAAAACTCTACCGCAGCTAATGGTAGATTTTTAAAATGTTTTCAGTACCATAAAGTATCCTTGACCTAAAACGTTGGTTGTATTTGAAAACTAAATAAAGACTACTGAACAACGAGTTCCTATACACTAGGGAAAGCATAGCCTTTGAGGCCTGTCGATTCAAATTTCAAAGTTTGTTTCTATTGTGGTTAGGAGATTCTTATTTACCTCAAGCAATTCAATGGTTTTTGGTCTGAAGCCTTAAATACAATTTAACCTGTCCCTCAACGAGTTCTATCGAATTGATATGTGTTTCCGGGAGTCAAGAAATCGAGTAGTTGTATTTTCGAGTGCTAGTTCCTTGGACAAACAACTACAAGTTTATTATGCCCTCTATTGGTGTTATGAGCTGAGTGCATATGTAAGCCTTCCTGTCTTTATCATGAATATATTCATCAAAATATTTTTGATCAGAATGTATACATTTTCTGTTTCCCCAATTTCCATTACGTCAACATACATCAGGTATTAGTCGTAAATCGTTAAACATATCCAATTTCCATAAGGTCCATATCCATGTGGAAAAATTATTATGATATGGACATTCAGAAAGATGAATTTTAGCAGCGCACATAGTCCGGAGATTGAAGTAAATGTGATTCTTTGGAAACTGCTCTTTGTTGATGTGGACATGGCTAGTAGGCCGCATAACAACCTACACCACTGACGACGGCCTCAGCCATGAGTTCTGATAACTGTATTCATTTAGTTAATGAAATCTCTTCCTCTAACGACCTTAATTGCCTAAAATCAGCTGTTGATTTTGGCGGGGAATAAAGCCGCGGAGTGTTTCCCCAATTCTAGGACAGGGCCCAGTTAGAAGCGATCTCTCTGGTACCGCTACATTCCACGGCAGTCGGATAGTCTCTGGGTCTCTTTTGGACATTCCACTTCATTTCACTAACTGACATTTCCTTCATCTTGATCAAATATGTTGTAAATCATTTTGACCAATCTTATGTGATTATATCGTCTATACAAATGCAAAGTATCGAATGTGAAAAAATGCATCTTTCATTTTTAATCTTTACTAATTTCTGCTGGACTTATGTATGGCAAACTCTTGAATCTGAGTTTACTCTATGAAAGGAAAAGTATTCCACTGTCAAAAGGTCAAATCTGCCGAATATTTGACTGGCCAAAAAAAACTTATGATAAATAAACCACTCTGAAAAGTGGCGATTTTCACATTCGATACTTTGCATTTGTTCCGACGATATATTATTTTGCGTGTTTCCTCACGACCTGCAGGTGGGAAACTAGCTTACAACATTGGTGTGTATTATCGACGTTTTATGAGCCCTATGTACCGAACAAAACGTAATTCAAATTTTTAATTTGATAATAATACTTTTAATTCATATTTTGAAAAAGACTTATTTGATGTATGGAGCCTCTATAAAGAAGAAAAGACCAATAATCTAAGATATATATATATATATATATATATATATATATATATATATATATATATATATATATATATATAAACATATAAAAGCAAAAAGTGTTTACCACTTTGCGTTTACAGTCTTATACATTATTCATGTCTATTTAGAAGTGTTAAATTGAGTCTACATTTTTAACTGCTTTAGTTAAAACTTCAAAAATCAAACATTTTTATTTTTTGAACAAGAAAGTCTATTGAGAAACATAGATGTCCTAACCATGCAGTAAAATAATTTGGGAAAATGTTAAAATCAATTTTGTCAACATGTTTCATAACTTGTTATTGCAGATTGGGATCTTTTTGCGAAGTCCACATCCAGTTATTTTTGAAGTAGCAGTAGTGATTGTATCAGTGATTCAGCGCATGCGCATAACTCCTTTGCCTTCCTATTGGAGTATTCCGATGAGCAATTGTATTGGTTTTTGCTGAGAGTAAAGTAACCTTCAACAGTGAATTAGCTTTTGTTTATGAAAAAGCTCTGCTTATGTTAGTGAGAAAAAATGAGCCTTTTACAATTAGTTCGCGATGTTCCTGACAAAGAAAAAGGGATTGGTTTCTTACTCGGAAAAATTAATAGAATTCTATTAATTTTAGCGAGTTTGATAGACTAGAGTCGCTAAAATTAATAGAATTCTATTAAATTTAGCGAGTTGGATTGACTAGAGTTTTGATATCTTCTTGAGCGAGCATAGCGAGCGGAAACGCATAGCACCTATGCCCATAATGCTTAATAAATGTAAAATATCCATTTTACATAAATTAATTAACATATGCCCATAATGCTTAATAAATGTAAAATATCCATTTTACATAAATTAATTAACATATGCCCATAATGCTTAATAAATGTAAAATATCCATTTTACAAAAAAAAGAGAGAGAGAGAGAGAAAAGGAATAAAATATGTGTGTTTATAAATATCGTTCTTTATGTTGTCCTTCATAACCTGCACAACAGTTAATTTTAAGACTTAATAACTTTTTTCGTTGTTGAGAGAATTTATTTTGATCATATTAACCTTTTTATTAATAAATTTTGCTTGCCATTATCTAATATGAATTATAACCGTAGATAACGAGTCAAGTAGTAATAGATAACCAGCGAAGAACCTGTAAGCTTGTCAGCGAGTACGAGTAACTGTTATAAATCACTACTGCTACTTCAAAACTGGATGTGGTCTTCGCAAAAAGACCCTATTTATCCAAACGCTTATCTGTCAGATTATTATGAAAAATAATATGTCCATAAGTGATTAAAGTATAGTAGGTATATAAACTGTTTCAAGGCATAATACATGGAGTTGTTTTTTAACATATATTATTGACAAAATTGTTTCCTTAGTGCCGAACTATGAACTGTTTGCCACCTGTATGATGCTAAGAGGCCGTTTTTCCCCCTAGCAGACTCCAATCCGACTTTCCTCAACTTCGGAAACGAAAACGGATCACTAGGTGACGGATTTAATGACATAAGACAGAAAGTCAATCAATTTTGACTAGCCTGGTTGATGTTGAGTCATATTCTCCTGTATTGTAAAAAAGATCGCTGATCCCTCCCATCCATGGCGAAGGTCAAAGGTTGATGACGGCATGGTGAAAGTCATATTCAGCCTTCAACAACTCACAATCCTCTCTAGTGATCATCGCTGTCTTGTTGAAAGATTTTTACTCATAGTAGTAAAAAAACATTTTTTATTCTGGGACATATGTCACTTGAGAAAATTTTATATTTTAGGACAATTTAATACAGAATTAAAAAGGAAAAGATGCTATTCACCAATCACGCGGAGCATTATCAATCTCAATAAATAAATATAACATAAATTAGTTTACAATATTATAGAACTAAACATGTTTTGTACTTCTGAAGATTGGGTGAGTCTTGCATAGTTTATTTTTCTTTATTAATAGTTTATCGAAAGTGAGGGGATTAAACTGCGACAATATAATCTCTCTCGCTCTCTCTCTCTCTCTCTCTCTCTCTCTCTCTCTCTCTCTCTATATATATATATATATATATATATATATATATATATATATATATATATATATGTTCTCTTGGTTCGACGCACAGGGTCAATTAAAAAATAGTAAAGGTTAGTTTTGACTCCTTAATTACATTTTTCACAGCGCGTGACATATTTTGTGGCTTTCTGTGTTTCAACCTCGAGGCGAGACGTATAAACGAAATATTATTTTTTTTAAATCTGGAACGGGAACTGCAGGTATCGACATTTTGGAGGAGGTTGTTGACGTAGTTGTGGGGTTTTACGAGAAAGTTTCTATATACAACAAAATATTATATCCAGTTTCCATATATAAACTATATATGTATATATATATATATATATATATATATATATATATATATATATATACGTATATATATACGTATATATATTCTTAAGGAGAGCCAACTTGTCATTTATACAGGATGCTTAAGCCACTCAACGAGTGATTAAACATCTAAGAAGCACATTATTCTCAGTACGATCATTAATGCGATATGGTTTCGTAAACATTTTTTTAAATTATAATCGTTTTTATTTTCGGTTTTCTGTTTTGTTATAAAGCATTGGGTGGTTGGATACAGGTTGAAATGTACGAGTTAACCTTTCTATATTGACCCAGTCAGGTTCTACCTTGCAAAGGAGTATTTTGATTTGAAAAAAAAAAAAAAAAAAAAAAAAAAAAAAAAAAAAAAAAAAAAAAAAGTCATGCTCAAAGGGGCTGTGTCATCCTAGCGTATTTTCGAATAGTATTTAACCATAATGTGATTTAAAATGAGAATTCTTAGTATAATAAATTAGTATTTTTCAAACTCCTTTGAAGGCTGAAACCTCAAAAACTAACGATTTTAAGATAGTATTTTCACAATTTGCAAAAAAGTTCGAAGCTGACACTTCAAACCCTACAGTCGTGGCACCCCATTCACTAACGCTATTTGTGGTACCGGGTTCAGACCCTTTAAATTACTTAGCTTCCTAACCAGCCATAAAGAGCTTATAAAATTCTAAAGAGTACCAATAAGACTCCACTAGACTGTAGGAGTGAATTGAAAAAAAAAAAAAACCTTGAATAAAAAAGAATTTTTTTTTATAAATAACTATTTAATTATACAAATTTTTCATTCATAGTAAACTTATTAAAAGTATAATATTTTGTTGAAATACGAATAAAGGATTGTCCTGGAATAAGGCTTTCATTTGTGTAAAAAAAAATCAGTCCCGTAACAGGCCTCAAGAGCCCTGAGGGGCAGATACTATAGAGGTGATTCAAGACCACACGGCACACTAGGGATAGTTTGGTCAGTACTATGCTCCAAACGCCTGATTTTCCCCTTTGCTGCTTCGAACGGAAGTGTTATTACAAAGGATATTGAAGGACATATTTGGAAGTATATAAGAGGTGGTATTATGAAGGATGTACAAGTTGGTATTAGGAAGGATATAGAAGGTCGTTTTAGGAAGGATATACAAGGTGGCATTAGGAAGGATATAGAAGGTGGTATTAGAAAGGATATTAAAGGCGGTATTGGGAAGGATATTGGAGGTGGTATTAGGAAGGATGTAGAAGGTGGTATTAGGAAGGGTATTAAAGGCGGTATTTGGAAGGATATTGGAGGTGGTATTAGGAAGGATATTGGAGGTTGTATTAGGAAGGATATAGAAGGTGGTATTAGGAAGGGTATTAGAGGTGGTATTAGGAAGGATATACAAGGTGGCATCAGGAAGGATATAGAAGGTGGTATTAGGAAGGGTATAGAAGGTGGTATTAGGAAGGATATTAAAGGCGGTATTTGGAAGGATTTTGGAGGTGGTATTAGGAAGGGTATAGAAGGTGGTATTAGGAAGGGTATTGGAGGTGGTATTAGGAAGGGTATAGAAGATGGTATTATGAAGGGTATAGAAGGTGGTATTAGGAAGGATATTAAAGGCGGTATTAAGAAGGCAAAAGAAGGAGGTATTAGGGAGTATATAGAAGGTGGCAATAGGAAGGATATTGAATATCGTAATAGGAAGGATATAGAAGGTGATATTAAAAAGGATAATGAAGGTCGTATTAGGAAGGGTATAGAAGGTGGTATTAGGAAGGGTATTGGAGGCGGTATTTGGAAGGATATTGAAGGTGGTATTAGGAAGGATATAGAAGGTGGTATTAGGAACGGTATTGGAGGTGGTATTAGGAAGGATATACAAGATGGTATTAGGAAGGGTATAGAAGGTGGTATTAGGAAGGGTATAGAAGGTGGTATTAGGAAGGGTATAGAAGGTGGTATTAGGAAGGATATTAAAGGCGGTATTTGGAAGGATTTTGGAGGTGGTATTAGGAAGGATATAGAAGGTGGTATTAGGAAGGGTATTGGAGGTGGTATTAGGAAGGGTATAGAAGATGGTATTATGAAGGGTATAGAAGGTGGTATTAGGAAGGATATTAAAGGCAGTATTAGGAAGGAAATAGAAGGCGTTATTAGGGAGAATATAGAAGGTGATATTAAGAAGGGAAATGAAGGTCGTATTAGGAAGGGTATAGAAGGTGGTATTAGGAAGGTTATTGGAGGTGGTATTAGGAAGGATATTAATGGCGGTATCAGAGAGGATGTTGGAGATGGGATTAGGAAGGATATAGAAGGCGGTATTAGGGAGGATATAGAAGGTGCTATTAGGAAGGATATCGAAGGTCGTATTAAGGAGGATATAGAAGGTGGCATAAGGACGGATATTGGAAGTAGTATTAGGAAGAATACAAAAGCTGATATTAGACAGGATTTGGAAGGTAGTATTAGGAAGTATATTGGAGGTGGCATTAGGAAGAATGTTTATGCGGTATTAGGAGGAATATTGAAGGTGTTATAGGGATGGATATTCAAGAAAGTATTAGAAAGGTATTTAACAGTCTGTCAATTTCTGAGGTATTTTTTCCAAGGCACACTGCAAGTTTTCTGTTAATACCTTCTGCAGCAAATTGGTGCCGGTATTTCGGGCATTCCTTTATTATGTGCTACACAGTTATTCGGACTCCAATATCTTCCAATATCCTCTCTATTACCGCCTTTAATATCCTTCCTAATACCACCTCCAATACCCTTCCTAATTCCACCTTCTATATCCTTCCTAATACCACCTCCAATATCCTTCCTAATACCGCCTTTAATATCGTTCCTAATACCGCCTTTAATATCCGTCCTAATACCACCTTCTATACCCTTCCTGATACCATCTCCAATATCCTTCCTAATACCACCTCCAATAACCTTCCTAATACCACCTTCTATATCCTTCCTAATACCACCTCCAATATCCTTCCAAACACCACCTCCAATATCCTTCCTAATACCACCTTCTATACCCTTCCTGATACCATCTCCAATATCCTTCCTAATACCACCTCCAATATCCTCTCTAATACCGTCATTAATATCCTTTCTAATACCACCTTATATACCCTTCCTAATACCATCTTCTATACCCTTCCTAATACCACCTCCAATACCCTTCCTAATGCCACCTTCTATATCCTTCCTAATACCACCTCCAATATCCTTTCTAATACCGCCATTAATAACCTTTCTAATACCACCTTATATACCCTTCCTAATACCACCTTCTATATCCTTCCTAATACGACCTCCAATACCCTTCCTAAGACCACCTTCTATACCCTTCCTAATACCACCTCCAATATCCTTCCTAATACCGCCTTTAATATCCTTCCTAATACCACCTCCAATACCCTTCCTAATACTACCTTCTATATCCTTTCTAATACCACCTTCTATACCCTTCCTAATACCACCTTCTATATCCTTCCTATTACGACCTTCATAATCCTTCCTAATGCCACCTTCTATATACTCCCTAATACCGCCTTTTATTCCCTTCCTAATACCGCCTTTAATATCCTTCCTAACAAACTGTGTTGCACTACTGGAAAAAAACGTTATAGAAGTGTAAAAAAGCGCAAAAAAACGGTTGATGGTATTTGAACTAGTATGTGAATTATAAATTCCTTCTTTGGCTATTGTAAAGTTTTTGTCCACAGAAAAGAAACTTTTTTTAATTCTCTTAAAAAAAAAAACACCTTTGTTTCAAAGACCATATTTTTTTTTTGCATTCCATTAATCTACATCAAATGAGTGTATGAACAGAATCTACGTACCCCGAATTGTTGTATCCATAATAACAGTATACACTAAATTAACAACCGATTAAATGCATTCGGTAACTATGTTGAAATTACACCGAGTTAGACTGAGTCTCCCATATTTTCCCCAACTTCAAGGGCCCCTAACTTTCCAGTAAGCGAAGGTAATTAGATAATACTGGGTCTCTAAAGTCGTCGTATCCCTAGTAATATAATCGGCTTAGTTTTATGATCTGTTCACTTGAGTTTTGTCTATTTAGTTATGGGAATCGGTTAAATGTGCATGGGTTGCTCCTCCCATGTTCTTCGTATCACAAGCAGCATCGAAAAATACAATGTATGTATATAATACATATTAAAATGTACAAATACGTATAAATATAAGTTTTATATTCGTCTGAAGATAAAAAAGTAAACATTTTTACAAATAACAATTACCAATTTTAAATAATTTTCGTTAGGGTAAGGTAGCGCTTACGAACCATGGTTACTAGGAGTACAGTTTTTTGGATGAGTGACATCGACTTCGAAAATATTTTCTTTTAAAAAAAACAAAATATTGCCGTAGACAATAATAATTTCTAATAGGATGTAGATAGTTAGCCGTTGAGGTGATAAGCTATCAGGGAATAGTTGGGATTCGGCTAAGAAAACATCAATACGATTTTTGTAAAAATCTGTATTAAGGACGTCTCAGATCTCTGAATGCGTACACATCAACTTAAATAGCAACAACATAATTAACAAAACTGGCAAAAAGGCGCGTCTTCTATCTATAAAATCTAGAATTTTCCCATGTTCGCGTTTCAGTCTTAAAGTGCTTCCTTAAATAAATTTTCTCCTTTTCCTGTCATAAAACCTCTTTGACCTTTCTGGTCAGGCATAACAATAAATTGAGGAGGAGTAACGAAGCGAGTTCTACGTTTTTATTTTTTGAAATAAAGGTTTTATAATGAATTATAAATGTATATATATATATATATATATATATATATATATATATATAATCATAATTTTAATCTGTATTAACGAATATTAACGAAATAGTGCATTAATATAGTTAAAATTATTTTTTATTAGTTCCTATTTGTTTTTACTGTAACATTTCAATAATTGGCTAATTATTATTCTAAATAATGGAGTGCTCGCCTAAAATTTGAATTACATGCCTTGTTGGTTTGAGAAATCATAGCGTGACGATGGCTCTGACCTTTATATGAGAGGTTCGTTCGCGAACGAGGTCATGTTAACATATTCTCCTACAGGGTGCAATTATACTCCATAATCAGGGCAGATCGGTTACGACTCGCCTTACTTATTCTTCATTCAATAACCTTCAATATTACTTCATGACTAGTCATATTAGAAGAAATGATTCTAATTGATATATTTGTTTTGTTTTTTTCAGATTTTCCCCCCTAGAAATGCAATTAATATATTTTTACTGCCCTTTAATACTAAAAAATTTCTTCGGAGAGTTAGATAGGTTACCGCTCTTTTCTATCTCAGATAGCGGTGAAATTTTCGCGTTAACCGAAATTATATAAGTGAGAACTTGAGAACGGAATTTTTGTGGAGAAAACTTTTGTTGATTTGCACATACGATAGGTAAATAAAAATTATTTTACTTATTGAAAATAAACGGAATATTAAATCATTGGCGCATACTAAGTATTTCCTTCAAATCCATATAATAGAAAATCCAGAAAAAGAAACTGCAGTCCGGTAACTGGCAAATAGGGCCAATGCTGTAGAGGTATCTGATTTATGACCGTAATAGGCCACAATATAGAGATATAGGGGTCCCTGATTTCCCCCCTTCGTTGGTACCCGCTTATAAATAATGGGCTAGATGAGCCCGGGTACGGTCTTGGAATCCAACCCAAGAACGACGACACGACGATAAAATCATTAGGGCGCGCACGAATTTTGAATACCTACCACTCTCTATCACTGATAAACTAAATTACATTACACATTTGAGGCGTTGCGGATAAGAAGAGCGAACTCAACATCCGGTCAAATTTTCTTTTCCCACCACCCTAAACAGTTCAGAGAATGCAGGTATATTTTTCATGTTGAGTTCGCCGTTCTTTCCCTCACAAAATGCACAGAGAATGAAAACACGCTGGTTGGAAACTGTCATAGGAAGGCAAATACAAAAGGCGAACTCAACACTCCACTACCGGTCCGCTGGATCACGACGATGATATATATATATATATAAAATTCTCTTTTTGGTGACAGTGAAGTTTACAGTAATTCCTGGTAAATTATTATATATGTAAGTTGTTTATTAATATAAATTAATTGTTATTTATTTATTTTATTTACAGGTATATTACAATCTACAATTTACATTGTATTGTGTAATGTGATGACAGAATTAGCCAGGTCTCGGGTACAGCAGGTTGTCAGCCGAATACCTTCTTAGGATTCGTACTGATGACCTGGTCAACCTTTCACCATCGAACCATCCCTTGCCTCCAGCCGGGAGAGAGGTGATGAGACGTAGGCAATGATATCTTGAGGAGAGAAAATATCCATTGATATCACTCTCAGACATTAGAATATAATAATATACAATACAAGAAAATATCACATACTAATTTTGATCACTGTTATTATTCTTTCACTTCACAGCACTTCACATGTTTAATAGATCTCGAGGCCACATCCTATTAAGACGTCTTGGTGGAGAGGAAGGATGATTGGTGTTGGATAAGGATTGGGCTGTAGGATTAGGATGATTGATTAATTTGCTATGGAAAGATGAGAAGCGGCTAGGGATTATATCTTGGACAAAAGGGATATTTAGGTCACTATGGAGGGTGCGATTCGAAACATAATAAGGAGCATTGACTATGGTACGTAGGACTTTGGATTGGAATGTTTGGATTCGGTGGATGTTGGAATGCTTGGCTGTCCCCCAGAGTTCTATTCCGTAAGTCCATATAGGTTTTATTAGTGAGTTGTACACAGTTAGTTTGTTCTGTACGGTTAATTGTGATGTTCTATTTAGTAGTCTGTAAAGTTGTCCGAATCGTCGATTGAGTTCTTGACGTTTTTGCTTAATGTGTGCGTTCCAAGTTAATCGAGAGTCGAGGTAAAACCCAAGGTATCGGATGGTGTTGGTTATAGGTAATGGATTGTTGTTGAAGGAGACGGAAGGACAGGTATCATGCCTCAGGGTGAAAGTTATTTGTTGGCATTTTTCAACATTTACCTTGATGCGCCACTTTTTGCACCACTGTTCGATTTCAGTAAGCTGAGTTTGAAGTTTATGTGAGGCAATGTCTGGATTTGTGTGTGATGAAAGGATGGCTGTATCATCTGCATACGTTGCCGTGAGGTTTTCGGGATGAGTTGGAATGTCAGCTGTAAAAATACTATAGAGGATAGGACCTAGGACACTCCCCTGTGGAACTCCCGCTTCCACAGGGAAATAATCTGAGAAGGCTGATCCTTGCCGGACCTGGAAGTACCTGTCTGATAGATAGGAGCGAAGTATTAGGTAAAGGGTGCTTGGAAGGTGAGTTTTGAGCTTATAGAGTAATCCTGGATGCCAGACACGGTCAAATGCTTGAGCAACATCCAGGAAGGCAGACGTGCAATACTCTTTTCGCTCGAGGGATGAGGAGATGTGATCAACAACACGAAGCCCTTGCTGCACTGTGGAGTGTTGGGAGCGGAAGCCGAATTGGTGGGATGGGATGATATTTTGTGAGTTAAGGATGGGTAGTAGGCGCTTTAGTAGGATCTTCTCGAATAGTTTGGAAAACATAGGGAGAAGGCTGATGGGACGATATGAGGAAGGATTGTTAGGAGGTTTACCGGGTTTGGGAAAAAGGATTACAACTGAGTATTTCCAGAGTAAGGGATAATGGGTAGTTCGGAGGATGCTGTTGTAGATGTAGGTGAGGAATACAATGGCCTTGGTTGGGAGCTGTTTCAGGATTCTGGAGGTGATGAGGTCGTAGCCAGGGGATTTCCGGGAAGGTAGTCGGGATATTAGAAATTTCACCTCTGATGGATTAACTGCCTTGGGTGGTAGGGAGAGAGGAAGCGGGGATTGTAGAAAATCATCTAATTCACGAGAGTGGGAATTATGTTGGTGTGGGGGATGAGGAGTGAATGTTCTTTTAAGGTGAATGCCAAATAGTGCGGATTTATCTTCGTCGGAGGAGGCCCATGAGCCGTCGTCTCGGCGAAGTGGGGGAGACACAGGATGGTATTTAAGGATTTTTCGGGTTGCGTTCCAAAGGGATTTGTCGGAGGTTGATAGAGATGAAAGGTAGGAATTAAAGGATTCGGAACGATGTTGGATTAATTTTCGCTTTACTAATCGGCACAATTGATTGTAAGAGCGACGATCAGAGGGATGGCGGCTTCTTTGCCATAGGGTTCTTGCTTGTCGTTTGGATATTATTAGGTCTCTAAGGGATTGGGGTAGAGGGCATTCAGCTGGGAGTGGTTGGTAATGGCGTTTAGGAAGGGAGGATTTCCATGCACTTTGTTGTATGGCGGTTGTGAATTGTTGAACAGCTATGTCTAGGTCTTCGGGAGTTTTTAGGGAAATATTAAGGTTAATTGAATCTTCGAGGAGGGATCGGAAGAGCTTCCAGTCGATTGGTCCAGTGATCAGGGAAGGCGGACGTGGCTTTAGAATAGGTTTTATGGAAAGAGTAAGGATTAGAGGACTATGGTCAGAGGATAAGTCATCTAGGGAATCTATTGAGGTGAAGATGGATGTGAGGCCATGGGTTATGAAGAAGTCTATTATATCTGGTATACGGTTTGGATCGGTAGGCCAGTATGTTGGGGAATTCGGAGAAATGGTTGAGCAATGCTTTGAGGAGAGTGCAGAGAGTAGGGTACGACCACGGGAGTTGGTGACCCTTGACCCCCACTGAAGATGCTTGGCGTTGAAATCACCTCCTAGAAGGAATTTGGTACCAAGGGATTCCAGAAGATCTAGGATTTCTGATGATATTAAAGGTTTATTAGGAGGACAGTAAACAGCTGACAGGGAAATTGGAAGGGAAAATGTGGATATAGTGATAGTGGTGGCTTGGAGTGAATCGGTGGGATTGGTGGGACGAGGGTGATGGGATAAGTTTTTCCGTATAAGGATGGCAGACCCTCCATGGGCTTTACCGTCTGGGTGGTCAGTACGGTAAGTGTTGTAGTCCTGAATTCGTAAGTGTTTATTCTTAGTAAGTCGTGTTTCTGTGATGAGTGCTACATCTATACGTTTGTCTTGCAGTAATGTTGTCAGTTCGTTTGTGTGATTTGTTATTCCGTTAGCATTCCAAAGTAGGATGGACAAGGATTTGTCTGAAGGGGAGGGAATCATTTAGGAAGTGTCGGGAGCAAGTGAGTGACAATAGTGTTAAGGAGGGTAATGAGAGGACTTATTAGGGATCTGAAGTCTGATAGGAATGTATTAAGGAGAGAATTGATGTCGTTAGAAGTGGTTGGTGGTGGGATGAATGGAGTGGCCCGCCTTGGAGTAGGCGTTGGTGCGTTACCTGGCTCTTGCTCGGCTTGAGCGGTCTCTTTGTTGATCGGTTGATGGCTTGATCCGGCAGCGACTTGTGCGAAGAAGACTCCTGTTTCGACTTGTCTTGAAGGTTGACGAACATCTCGAGGGGGTTCTCCGTTGTTGCGCTGACGAGTGTTGCTAACGTTTTTTAAGTTCTTGAAAGTTTGGCATCCTTTGTAGTTTGCCGGATGATTTAACGAGCACAGTGCACATACCGCTGGACTTTCTTTCGGCTTGTTGCACTCTTGGCTCCGGTGGTTTTCTCCACACCTGACACACCTTGGAACATAATTGCAGTACGACTTGGTGTGGTTATACGCTTGACAGTTGGTGCACTGTACCGGTTCTCGTTTCCGGTATGGTTTTTCAACTTGTACTCTCGTGTTGTATAAACGTTTGAGCGTATATATTTGATCAATATTTGGTTGTTGTTCTAGATCTACGAAGAATAGTGGAAGAGCAACCTTTCTCATTCCTTGTTCTGTATATCTCTTTGCGATAACATTAGTTGCTCGCTTTGCCTTAAAGCCGAGTGCGCTTAATTCGGCTACAAGCTCGTCTGTGGGGGTGGAGGGGTGTAGGTTTCGGATTACTACTCGCAAGGCGCGTTCATCTTTTGGCTGGTATGTATGATACTGTGCCTTGGAGTCCTTGAGATATTTGATTACTTCTCTGTATGTTTCTGGGGTGGTACATAATATTTTTGTTGTGTCTGGTCGATTAATGCAGGTGTATGTCCTTGGGTCCACTATTTGATTGAGAAATGTGCAGAATATTTTGAAATTTTTGAGGTTATTTACGTATATTGGGGGTGGTCTTGAGAATTTTGGTTCAGATGTTTCTTTTTCCAATTCTTCTTGATCTTGCTGTAGCAACTGGAACGGATTAGGTGTGAAAAACGCAGATTCGTCCTTTGTATGTTTAGGTTTTTGATTAGTACCGGGAGATGCATCCGTGGGTAAAGACGAATTGTCTGAGTCATTACATTGGGACTTCTGTTTTGTGTTCCTCGTTCTGGATCGAGTGTTCTTAGAAGGTGTCTTTGGTGGTGTGTTGCCAGCTGTTATGGATCCTGTGTTGTTACCCTCCATTATCATCTGGTGATATAGACAACTCGAGTAGGGGTTGAGATTCGAGCTAGCAAACAAAGAAATGGTTTTAAAAACTCACTATTTTCTCGATGAATGTTTAGTATATCGGCCTCAAACTTCACGTACGCACTCACTGTCTTCCTATCTAACCGCACACCACTTTTCACAGTATAAAATTAAGTTAAACCTAGTTAATTCGGAAAAAAATAGCAGAGCGCACCAAGAACGCTGTTGCCCCGGCAATGGCTACTACCGAATAAATTATAAATTATAAATTAATAATGTCCCGAAACGAAACAATTTTTTGAATATCTTGTGGAGGTCGCCCTTATTGAAAAAATATTCAAACGCATTTTCCTGAAAACTACCTTTTGTTGAGTTCGCTCTTCGTATCCGCAACACCTCATTTGATGTGTCCTGAAAATGTAAACTCCTACTTAAATAAAATCTTGAAAGCAAACAACACTTTAGGCGCCACAATATTCGGTAACTGACTTTCGCTTTAGGAATACACTATTACGAATTCTTTTCGAAATTTGCATGCCTTTTCTAAAATATTTATCTCACTGTTTATTAAAATTTTACAAAAAAAAAAAAAGTACTACCTAACTACATACTGCGGCAAAGGCAGACAAAAACATTTTTAACAGATTATTGCCTACACTTTCGACTTTAGAGGACCGATTCCTCCGAATAAGATCTCATTATCAAAAACAAAGCTTATAAACTTAATAAAATATACCAAAACCCTTGAAAAATGGATACTCGGTTGGGGGACATACATGTCCAGCCAGTTAACCGCCGACGTTCGCTGCTTATTTTCCCTTCATGATTTGTGGGCCCCAAAACTCGGTGTTCACGATGAGGCCAATCACGAGGAATAGGGGAATGGTTTCTGGCAGACAGCCGGACTCGGAAGAACAACACTTTCACAACATCCAGACGAGATTCTACAACATAATAAACCCTTTTATAGCTCCCTACCTCAGACCAAGATGGCGTTCGGCTTTCTCCCTAGACCACACCCCTAATATGCTTAGAAATAACCAACTATACTATTTCTAGTACTACCATTAACCAAATTCCAGTCATGATAATGTGGGACGAGGTTTCAAATATTCAACTATAAAAAAAATCAGATTTTTATAAAATAGAAAAAAAATCATGTTCCCTCTTCTGCCATAGGAATATCCCGCTTATGAGGAAGTGGTCCTTAGACACAATCCGAAGGTGTCGATAAGAAACGTCCACGTCCACGACCGTACGGAATGAATTTGTTTATATATATGTATATATATATATATATATATATATATATATATATATATATATATATATCAAACGCTTCTGATTCTTGACGAGACAACAGAACAAGGGAGGTAGTGAATTGACTATTATTCTGATTAATGGCTCCGTGATCGTAGGGACCCGACTCGGACGCTACTTTATCTTTTTCAGAACGTTAGCCGATTGCTGTACCCATGTATATATGAAGGGGTCGGGGCAAAATAGTGCCAAGCAACATTTTTAACAAAACCTAACTGTAGCTACTATATGTTGGATATATGTACAACTATCAGTTGTAGGGGCAATAAGATTAAGTAGCATACAGAGCTTGTAGTCATATTTTAGTAGCATTTGCATCATAGACTGATAGTCCCACATAATATCCTGCTAATATACAGCAGTTACAGTTAAGTTCTGTTTAAAAATGTTGCTTGGCATTATTTTGGCCCGACCCATTCATATAAAGAAACGAATTGCAATGCCCGGGTTTTTTCCTGATAATGAAATGTCCACATATCTCATTCGAAAATTGAAATTTTATCATCGAGTAATGGGTTATGTTTTCGATACAGGGAGGTAGAAAACACACTAAACAGAGAAATCCTTTTTATACTTAGGTTCGAGGGAATAGGTTCGACTTGCTCCATGGGAATCATGTCAGTCGACTAACGTGACAAAGTAAACCATCTTTTTTTTCTTCCATCGAAAGAGGTTTGGCGCCCCTAATATAATAATGTCCCAGCTTCATGATTATTATCTGTTTTTTTTTTTGTTTTTTTTTATACTTTTAAATGACAAAAGCACCGCGTGAGCAGGTGCCAGGAAATGTCACGCATAGGATAGTGCCACGCGTGTTTAGACAATCAGAACACCAACCTGGAGATGCGTGCAGCTGATGTGACAGGGACTCTAAAATAAACATATTATAAAACGTTTCCTTGAATAATTGTCAACAGATTACTGATGGTTCTGATCTACGCTCGCATCCCTAACCATTAGAGAACTCATGACTTCACATCATAGCAAACTCATCTGAAGTATTTTGTTCCTCTGGTTTCAGAATCGGTATGGCCGAAAGAATGCAGTTACTGAACTTATGCAACTAAGGAAAATTTATGAAATATTTTTTCCAAATCCATCGATACTAACTCACAAAGCCGTGAGAAAATTCCCACACCATGAGATTCATTCCGAATAAATTTTCTTAGACATATTTACACACACAGCTGTTCACTTGAAAAGCACAAAATGTTCTGAGGATATATGCAGGATAAATTCCAGGTAAAGAGAAATAACAGTTTTCGGCAGCAAAAGAATGGAGGGAGCAGTTATACATACAGGTAGGCTGCCTAGTTGGAAGCTAAAATGACAAGAGTTAAGTCCTATGCCCTTATCGACTTTGAAAGACACTAAAGCTTCTATAAACAGCATAGAGTTGGCGATAGTGGATAATAGCTCGTCGCAGCCAAACACAAAAAAAAATGAACTGATATATCAGGCCCTAGCACTCGGGGTACTGTTCCTTTCAGACTGAAATATCAGTTCGTAGCAGTGAAAGGGTACTTTTGTGCCAGCCGTTTGCCACGCCCTATGGACTCATATCCAATTTTGTGCCAGCGCGTAGGCAGGCCCTCTGGACTGATAGCTACTT
The DNA here is from genome assembly GCA_946811695.1 of Gonocerus acuteangulatus. Taxonomy (NCBI): domain Eukaryota; kingdom Metazoa; phylum Arthropoda; class Insecta; order Hemiptera; family Coreidae; genus Gonocerus; species Gonocerus acuteangulatus. Next base: position 150,070,005 of record OX328123.1, on the reverse strand, counting down.
TCGTGCCAGCGGGTTGGCACGCCCAATGGACTGATAACCACTCTTGTGCCAGCGGTTTGCCACGCCCTATGGACTGAGAGCTACTTTTGTGCCAGCGGTTTGCCACGCCCTATGGACTGAGAGCTACTTTTGTGCCAGCGGTTTGCCACGCCCTATGGACTGATAGCTACTTTCGTGCCAGCGGTTTGCCACGCCCTATGGACTGAGAGCTACTTTTGTGCCAGCGGTTTGCCACGCCCTATGGACTGAGCTACTTTTGTGCCAGCGGTTTGCCACGCCCTATGGACTGATATCCAATTTTGTGCCAGCGGGTTGGCACGCCCTAAAGACTGATAGCTACTTTCGAGAAAATCAAGTTTAAGTCTATTGAATAGGAGTATCCTGCATTGTTTGCGTCGTCTGAAGACCATATTTGTGCTTTAACAATTAATGTATACCTCTGGGATCATGCTCCTTAAACATTAAAGCAACTACGAGACGTTCGACTTGATATTATTTAAACAATATTTTTGAAAAATAAAAATAAATTAATTCAAAGTTAAAAATCCATCCAAAATCGTTAACCATCGTCCAGCCGTAATTGTTGCTACGAATTTTACAGTATCATATCAGATAGTATTGATAGAAGTGTCATTAAAATAAAGAAAATCGTTTTATGAGGTGGCGAGGATTAAGATGAACTAAAAGATTCGTTCGCTTGATTCTTGTTCAGTTGCAATGAAACTCGCCTAATAACATTGAACTAATTGGAGTTTATGTGATTTCCAGATTAAATTATATGATATTTGATGGGGGTTTTGTTGAATTCATAAAAATAAAGAAATATGGAAGTAATGAACTTTCCATACACTTTATCAAAATACAGCGTCTAAATTTATATCTTATATATTCATATATTTATTCAATAGTGTAGATGGAGATAGTTAGCCGCTGTAGAGATACGAAGACAGGTATAGTTGGGATTCGGCTAGCCGAATCCCAACTATACCTGTCTTCGTATTTATTCAATATGTACTTAATTTATTTAAACATTTAGTTTTATAAAACCTTTATCGTCGACTGGCCTCGTCCATTCGACGATAAAGGACTTTGTTGAGAAATGATCTTTGACCTTTGGGTTGCGAAGGTAGATTTAGTCAGAAGTCTGTCTTAGTATCTTAATAAAAGGACATTTCTTTTAAGAAAATGCGATTTATTTTGCCGGCGTTTTGTCATGATATTCAAGCCTTCTTCGGGGTTCTAAAAGAAGAAAGCCTGAGTTAATACCTATATATATA